>CM031959.1:15025762-15065762 GCA_018749465.1 Paracanthobrama guichenoti | reverse complement strand
AGGACAGGTTTCACAACAATATAGAAATACCTAAGTTCCCTGAATAGCCGTACTCACACAAACCTGCCCCATTTATTTCTTGGAATCTTTTATTTCTTTTGTGTAGTACAGTCACTGAATTTTATTGGCGTTTAAAGAGATGCTTTTCCCCTCATTTTTAGTCTCTGAAGGCCACACGGAACTTTTCTGTGTCTGACTGGAGTAAGAACTTTGAAGTTGTGTTCCAGGATGAGGAAGGTTGGTTGACTCATTGGTGTTCTTAAAAACACATTACACTAAGTGTGGCATTTCATGACGTTTTTGTTTTTAGTGTTAATAAACATATAAATCCTATTTAAAGGTTAATTTGTTCTGTGTGTGTTTGGCTGTTTATTAGCTCTGGACTGGGGAGGGCCAAGGCGTGAGTGGTTTGAGCTTATCTGTAAGGCTCTGTTTGATACCAATAACCAGCTTTTCACACGCTTCAGTGACAACAACCAAGGCTTGGTAAGTCAATATCTACCTCTGATTTGTTTTCTGTGAGCAGAAAAACTTATTCTCATTTCTCTATTTTCTGTAAAGATTATAAAGAGTTCTGGTATAGGAGGAAGTATTTTTAAAGGATAAAATTACACCCATCTTCTTTAGTGAACTGCAGTAATATCGACATTGACTTTTGAATATATGATGAGCTTTTTTGTGTTTTTTGGGCAGGTCCACCCAAATGCTGAGCGCCCCCCTCATCTGAGGGTGAAGATGTATGAGTTTGCAGGGCGAGTGGTGGGGAAATGTCTATATGAATCAGCTTTAGGTGGGGCTTACAAGCAGCTAGTACGAGCCAGATTCACCCGCTCCTTCTTGGCTCAGATTATTGGATTACGTATGAACTACAAGGTGACAGTCGATTCATAGCCTTCTATTTAATGTAAATGTTAACCTGTAGGAGGAATTGAATTGAATTACAATTGAATACTATTTTATGTGTAGTCATGTGCCCTCTGTAATGGGTGCAGATTTGGCAAATCATACCTGCAAACTCGTCTACTTTTGGCAAAATTCACTGTTCTGACATGAAATCATTGTTTATATGAATGTATTGTATATGTAACGAACTGCTCCGAGACTCAAAGGTTGAGGATCCAAGCGCAGTACTTATTCAGAGGGTAATCCACAATCGTAGTCAAAAATAGGCAAAATGTCCTACACAGGCAAGCAGTCCAATCAGGCAAACAAGGCAGGAGAGACAGGCAAAAGGGTAATCCATGGAACAGGCAAGTAATCCAAGACCAAGAGACAAGAAACCAGGGAGAATGCTCAGAAATGCAGTATTACACTTAACAAGACTTCGCCATGAATGACAAGGTGAACATGACATTATCTATTATGTTATATGAATCAAATAGAACAAGGAACCACAAGAAAGTTGATTTAACAGTTTTCTATTCAAGTTCAATTTCAGTCATATTACATTACAATTCAGTACATCATATTCAACTCAAAAGAAGAGGAAAAAAATAGAGCGGAAAAAATAAACAAGTAAATAAATCAACTATTAATTTCAAGACCAGAAACATTTACATTTTAGTTACCTCACAACAATAAATAAGTGACAGATAAATCAAATAAATAAGATAATTAAATGCAGTGCAATAAATCTTATGCAGGAACAACAATTAAAAATGCAATAAGGCAACCGCATAAGAGAAATCATCAAAAAAATAATCTGGATCCAAAGTTCAACAAAAAAAAGAAATGAAAAAACATTTGCTTACCATGTCACTCATTAAACTACTGGGCCTTAAACGCAATTCATTACATCACACACAATATTTACAAAATAATTTGGAAACTCGAGCGCCAAAACAAACACCAAAAGAAAACCCTCCCTACACCAAAATCCTCCTCAAAACATACTTCTATATAATGCCCTGAATTAGCGTCTGAACCACAGCATAACCAGATTGGAAAAAATGATCTCTCAAACGCTCCATTTGCATGCAAATTGACAAATCGCTCTCAACACAGCTTCCTAATGCTTTACGAAATTCAATGAGGGAAACATATTCCTCAAAATATGAATCGTAAGCATTACAACAGGAAAAAAACGCAGCATTAAATGTAGCATTAACACATCAATGCAACGCAGCTTACAACAGCAATACTCACAACAAGCCATCTGCTAGCGCGACCATGACCGGGAATAACCCGCGCCTGACAACAAAGACTAGAGAGCGCAAGAGAGAGAACGAGAGACGCAATCACACTTCCTTAAATAACTTCCTACCTGGTTTCCCCGTATATACGCTCAACAGTGCCACCCCCAGTATGGAATAGAAAAAACATAAATCATTGACGACTGTCACATTTTTTCCCCCCCGTGGAGAAAGATCCCCTAATATTCTGCAACATTATAAATCTATATGCTCATCAACAGGGAAATGTCAATACATGAAACCCTGCAACAACAACAGCATAAAACACTAGTTCCTGCATTCAACATTTAGATTTCAGTCATTTATGAATCATTTGGCCTTATAATACAGAGTACTAATTAGTCCAGGACATAATTTCATCAATATTAGAGCCCTAGAAAATCCTCATCATCTGACTCCTCAGTAAAAATTTTCAAGACCTTCCTCCCTTTCCTTAAGATTAACCTCTGCAAGGAATTAACCTAAAGCAGCAGGAAAGGCAGGCTTCAAATTGCTTAAATGGACTGTACGCAAGTCCTCTCCATTGTCCTCACGCGCAACCCGATAATTTACTGGACCTAATTTTTCTACAATTTGATAAGGCCCAGTCCATTTCGCTGCAAACTTAGCTGCAAATTGTAACCTGGAGTAAGTCACATTCCTACGACCGGCATCATAAAAACGTTTCTGTTTCTCCTTAGCTCGAGACAAGTTATTTTTTACCATCTCCTGTAAATCTTTAAGAACCTGGTCTGATGTGGTTCTAGAACGTTCAGAACGTTCAAAAGGTCCTTTCAAGATTTTTATTTGTCACATACACAATTATATACAGAATATACAACCGGCAGTGAAATGTAAACAGGTCCGCTCCATGGACAGTGCAAATTCACAGTTAAAAACACAAGGAGGAAATTATAATAGAAATAGAATAAAAAAGTACTATATATATATATATATATATATATATATATATATATATATATATATATATATATATATATATATATATATATATATATATATATACTGTAGAATTATAAATAAATTAAGTAGAAAAAATAAAAATAAAGAAGTGGAATAAAATAAGTGAAATAAACTGTGCAGTGAGTAAACTGTAGACTTATAAATATGCAGTTAACAGAAATGTACAAAGAGGTATAATGTGCAAACAGGTTTATAACAGGTTGTTACGCAGTAACAACGAGAACAGAAAGTGCAGTGCAATGTCAGTATATCGATGGTCACGTGATGTTAAGTGACTGAGTTCAGAAGTCTGATGGCCTGGGGGAAGAAGCTCCTCCTGAGTCTCTCAGTTTTGGCCATCAGGCTTCGGAAGCGCTTACCAGATGGCAGCAGCGTGAAATGAGGGTTTGCAGGGTGATTAGACTCCTTGATGATCTTAATATCTTAGATCTTAATGATCTTTTTGAGCCACTTCAGTCTGGTTTCCGTAAGCTTCACAGCACTGAAACAGCCTTAGTTAAGGTCACTAATGACTTGCTAATGGCTTCTGATTCTGGCAGTCTGTCTATACTGATTCTTCTTGATCTTAGTGCCGCCTTTGACACTATAGATCACTCCATTTTAATTACCCGTTTAGAGACTGTCTTTGGAGTTGCTGATTCTGCATTGAAGTGGTTTAAGTCTTACCTCTCTGATTGCAGGCAGTTTGTTGTGATGGGTGATTGTAAGTCTGAGGTCAGTGGGGTGCACTCTGGTGTCCCACAGGGATCAATTTTGGGACCTTTACTTTTTAATATTTATATTTTTCCACTTGGCCAACTTTTACAAACTCTTGGTGTTAACTTTCACTTTTATGCTGATGACACTCAGATCTACATACATTCAAAACCTGATGTCAATATGCCTGTCTCTTCTTTCGCAATGTTTTACTGAGATTAAAAAATGGATGTCTTAACAGTGACAAAACTGTGACAAAAAAGTGATGCTTATTGGCTCACCTCATCAGCTGCATAAAGCAGAGTCCATATCTTTAAGTGTTGATGGCTCTGCTTTACTATTCCAAACTAAACAAAAAAATCTGGGGGTGATATTTGATGCCAACTTAACATTTGACCTTCATGTCCGTAACACAGTCAAAGCATAATTTTTTCATCTTAGAAACATTGCCAAACTACGCCCCATGTTGACATTCTCTGTGGCTGAAAAGTTAATTAACACCTTTGTGTTTTCTCGCATTGACTATTGTAATGCGTTGCTGGCTGGTGTCTCTAAAGCTACTCTAAGTAAATTACAGTTAGTTCAAAATTCAGCTGCCAGAATTTTAACAGGAACCAGTGCAAGGGAGCACATCACACCGATCCTTGAAAAATTTAACTGGCTCCCTGTTAGTTCTCGTATTGATTTTAAAATTCTCATGCTCACATATAGGGCCTTGAATAATCTGGCCCCTCAATATTTGTGTGAACTTTTAACACTCTACACTCCTTCACGCGCACTATGCTCCTCTGAAGCTGGTCTCTTAACTGTCCAAAAAACACGGTTAAAACTATGGGTGATCGGTCTTTTTCTTCCTTGGCTCCTAAGTTGTGGAATTCCCTGCCCCCTGTGATTAGGAATGCAGAATCCCTTAGTGTTTTTAAATCATTACTTAACACATACTATTTTAGGATAGCTTTTATGTGATTCATTTCATTACTCTTGCTTGTTTTATTTTGTTTTTTTAATTGATTTTACTGTTATGTGTATCTTTTAATTTTATATGTATGTAAAGTGCTTTGAGATACTCATTTAAAGGCGCTATATAAAATAAAGTTTATTATTATTATTATTATTATTATTATTATTAGTAGCTCTACCTTTGCAGCGTTTGGTGTAGACGTCCTGCAGAGACGGGAGAGCTGACCCTGAGATACGCTCGGATAAGCGCACGACTCTTTGCAGGGCTTTGCAGTCATGGCCGGTGCTGTTCATATACCACGCTGTGATGCACTGAGATAATACACTTTCTATCGCCCCTAAATAGAAAGTTTTCAGGATAGCTGGTGAAACCCTGAATTTCCTCAGCTGGCGCAGGTGGTACAGTCTTTGCCTGGCTTTTTTTTACCTGTGTCTGAATGTGTGTGCATTCCAGGTCAGGTCCTCGGAGATGTTTACACCTAGGTACTTGAAGCTGCTCACTCTCTCTACTGGTGACCCACTGATCATGAGAGGGGAGTATGTCTGTTGCTGTCTGTCTCTTCCTGAAGTCCACAATCAGTTCTTTGGTCTTGCTAACATTCAGAGAGAGACAGTTGTCCTGGCACCATGATGTTAGTTGCTCCACCTCGTCCAAGTATGCCGTCTCATTGTTGTTGGAAATGAGGCCCAGAACAACAGTATCATCAGCAAATTTGATGATAGAGGTGGAGCTGTGTGTGGACAAACAGTCATGCGTGTAGAGAGAGTAGAGCAGGGGACTCAGGACACAGCTCTGTGGAGCTCCCACACTCAGGGTGATGGAGGTGGAGGTGAACTGGCCTATTCTCACCACCTGAGGCCTGCCAGTGAGGAAGTCTTCAATCCAGTGGCAGAGAGAAGAATTCAGGCCGAGATCCAGGAGTTTGGCGGTTAGCTTAATGGGAACTATGGTGTTAAAGGCTGAGCTATAGTCAATAAATAGCAGCCTTGCGTAGTTCCCACTTTTGCTGTCGATGTGAGTGAGGGAGGAGTGGAGGACATGAGAGATGGCATCTTCAGTCAATCTATTGGGACGATAGGCAAACTGAAGAGGGTCCAAAGTGTCAGGAATGAAGGAGCAAATGGTGTTTTTAATGAGTCTCTCAAAGACCTTCATGACTATAGACGTGAGAGCCACTGGACGATAGTCATTTAGGCAAGAGGGTTTACTGTTCTTAGGGACAGGGATGATGGTGGATTTTTTGAAGGAGATGGGGACCACAGATGTAGCGAGGGACTCATTAAAGATGGATGTAAACAACCCGGCTAGCTGATCAGCACAGGACCGCAGAACACAACCTGAAATACCATCCGGCCCGGCAGCTTTCCTGACGTCCACACGCTTGAGTGCCCTCCGAACTTCATCCTCCAGGACAGAGATCACGTGGTTGTTGCTGCTCTGAGTAATTCCCTCTGACGCGTCACTTGGCGGAGTTGCGCTGCCGTGATTACAATCAAAGCGAGCGTAGAAAGAGTTTAACTCGTTCACAAGCAACGGATCAGCTCTCACCTCTGCAGAGGATTTAGATCCAAAAGCACTGATGGTCCTCAGTCCCTGCCACATGCACCGGGAGTTGTTGAGTTGGAAATGAGACTCCACTCGGTCCTTATAACGGAGCTTTGCGCCTTTAACTGCGCGTCGGAGAGCATAGCAGGACGATCTGTAGTCATTCATATTCCCCGTTAAGAGACCGGCGTTGTCAGTTGACAGTGCGTGTGTTCACTGCAACGCAGATTGAATTGTCCACCCACAGTTTCTGATTTGAGAAGGACGTTATTGTTTCAACCTTCTTTGCAAGAGTAATTCTGCTGGGGAGTATCCAGTTCTCTGCTGAACAGCAGAATGAATAGCATACCTCAACTCTGGCAAATAATGATCCCAATGATTATGCTCACCAAACACCATATCATCCCCTTAACTGTCCGATTCACACGTTCTTTGAAGTTGGTTTAGGGATGGTATGCTGTTGTCAATTTTTGCACCACTCCCCACCTGCTACACAGCTCCCGCAAAATTTCAGAGGTAAATTGAGGACCTCTGTCCAACAACAAAAATTTCGGAACACCCCACCTTGTCACTATTTCCTTCCTTAGCGTCTGTGCAATTGTCACAGCAGTAGCTTTTCAAAGCGGAAACAACTCCACCCAATGGCTATAATAATCTACTACCACCATTAGCTGGGTGTTATCTTGCATACTACAAGGCAATGGTCCCATAAGATCCACGCCGAGCAATTCCCATGGTTCATGTGCTTCGGTCTGCTGTAACAGGCCTGCTGGTTTATGACACTCAGGCTTACATTGTTGACAACTGACACAATTTTTAACAAACTATGAAACATCTCTCCACATATTTGGCCAAAAAGCAACTTACATTAACCTTTTCTGCCCACTGGTTTGGAATGATATGCTTCCAACATAGTCTGGCGAAGGATCTGTGGGACATACACTTGAAAATAGGTTCCCTTGGAAGGATGAGTCACCTTCCAGTAAACCTTGTCCTCTAAAATAACAAATCCAGAACCAGAGTCATCAGGACTCTGCATATTATCAGATATACTCTGATGTACTCTTCGGACTTCTACATCTTACTGCTGTGCTGTCCAAATATCCTCGTCAGAGAAAGAAAACTGCAAGATCAGACTATCTGGGGTTTGCTTAGTATAAGCAGCCTATTGGGGTAGAGTCAGGGCTACTGATACGAGACAAGGCATCGGGAGCACTGTTAAGCTTTACCTTGTGGTATTCAAGAGTAAATTCAAACTCTTGCAATTTCAAAGCCCAACGAATCAGGCGAGAGTTTGCCCTGGTAGTGTTAAACACCCAAAGGAGAGACGCATGATCAGTCACAACAATAAAAGACTTGCCCTCCAAATAATGCCACCACCTTTCAACCGCCCAAACAACAGCCAAACACTCCCTCTCTTGTGGTGGAATAATTCCTTTCTGCACCAGTAAGTGTACGACTTGCATATGCTAGTACTTCTTCAGTCGTACCAAATGTAGATGGTCGTTGACCAAGAACAGCACCCAAACTTGTTGAACTAGCATCTGTATAAACTATAAATGTGCAATCATGGTTAGGGTGTCCCAGTATTGGTGAAGAAGAAGGGTGCATTTTCAGATTCTCAAAAGCAGCCTGACAATCAGCTGACCACTGGAAACGGGCTCCTTTTCGTTTTAAGGCATTTAAGGGTTCGGCAATAGCTGAAAAATTAGGAACATACATATGATACCATCCACTCATCCCCAAGAACCTCTGAAGTTATTTTTTGATTTTTTTATATTGCCTCTGTTTTAGCAAGATCTGCTTTCACCCCTTTGGTGGTCACCACATGGCTAAGAAACTTAATTTATGTTAAACAGAAATGACACATCTGAAGTTTCAGAGTTAATCCTGCCTTTTGCGAACACCTCAAAACCCTTTGGAGATCTTGTATATGCTGACTGAAATTTGATGAATAAATGACTGTCATCTAGATAAACCAAACAACACTATCCTAAACATTCAGCCAACACCCTATTCATGAGCCTTTGAAATGTGGCTGGAGCATTCTTTAAACCTAAAGGTAAAACCTTGAATTCATACAGCCCAAAAGGGGACACAAAGGCAGTCTTAGCCATACTGTCTGGGTCCATTGCCACTTGACAGTACCCGCTGTTAAGATCAAGAGTACTGAACACACTTGCTCCAGCAAGCGACTCCAGGATTTCACCCACAGTA
Organism: Paracanthobrama guichenoti; assembly: GCA_018749465.1. Lineage (NCBI taxonomy): Eukaryota > Metazoa > Chordata > Actinopteri > Cypriniformes > Gobionidae > Paracanthobrama > Paracanthobrama guichenoti. The sequence goes on along the minus strand of CM031959.1, from coordinate 15,057,188 downwards.
GGGAGAGGGAACGCATCACTTTCACTCACAGCATTTAATCGTCGATAATCGACACAAAACCCTGGCCTCCGTCTTTTTTAGGAACCAGTACAATAGGAGATGCCCAAGGAGAATGAGGTGGCTGAATGATGTCTTGTGAAAGCATATCATCAATTTTATCCTTAACTATTTCCTTTTTATGTACTGGTAACCTATAGGGCTTTTGCGCAACAACCACATCTGTTCGGACAGTGATCTTATGCTGAACCAGATGAGTTCTACCAAGAGAAGGAGTACATGCTTCAGGATGATCATACAAAAGAGTAAAAAAACATGAGACTCTTTGTCTGGTAAATTACTCTCATTGACTTTGCTTTCTACTAGCTCGACAAGTTCTGCACCAGTTTTTTCCTGCACATAGCTCCATATACTCACTCACTGACCACTCAAGCTGGACAGGAGGAACAGAGGAATAAAGAGAAGCAGTAGGCTTACAATCCACAGGTGATTTACAAGACCTCCATGAATCCCCTGAGGAAATTGGTGGCTGAAAGGGGAAAACACGATTTTCCAGGTCCCCTGAGAAACTGTACAATTGATCTTTAATATTAAGCTGAAAACCAGTCAACGCTATGAAATCTAACCCCAACACCATTGAATAGACAAGTTTCTGAGCTGGAAGGATTACTGTAGGAACCTGAAAATGCAAATCATGCAAATAAAAATCAAGTATTTTCTGTCCAAGAGGAACAGTAGCATCACCATTAGCCAGATAAAGTGGTCCTTCATGCCATGCATCAAGTTGCTCCTTAGGTCCCTTCATCTTGTTCCATAAATCAAAATGCAATAATGTGTAGGTGGCCCCTGTATCTACAAGTGCTTTCCCAGTGCAGTACGTCACAGTTAAGGGAACAACTAACTGTTTAAGAACTACAGGGCCAACACTGCTCCTGTCCTGTCTGCTACTAGTTGGATCTTTCTTTACAAGTCGTTGAACATCATAAGAAGATACTACACCTCGTTGATGACTACGATCCTGGGATTCTTTACCACCCTGTTGCGTGCCCTCCAGAGTGTTTTCCACTCAAAGCAGCCTTGAAATTAGGACAAGAACCTGGAGAATGATTTTCATGACACCTCCAACACAATTGGGTTTCGTTGCTCTAAAGGCAAGATAGCTTTTGATTCTACTTCTTTTATTTTTCTAGCCTGCGAATTCTGGTCAAATGTAGTGCTCTTGAAAAACTGAAGCTGATTATACTTTCTCTGATGATCATAATCCCTTTCTATTTGAGTTCCCAGCCTCACTAGTTCCTCAACAGTCTGTGCACGACCTCGAAGCTGACTAGCAAAACAAGGGTTCATATCTTTTAAAAGGACTTTTAAAACCTCATCCTCAGTAGCTTCCCTTTTTCCAAAGCTTAATGTAGAGAGATCGAGCCCCAGGGGAAATGGTGCGGGATTTATGCATGCGTTTAATCGTGTTACGATCAAACATGCATAAATCAGCACAGAGGGGAATTTGGATATTAACAGTTGGTTATAACGGCTTATAACAATTATTAATATCTAGGGCTTGATTCAACTTTTAGAAATTTCTTTGATTCTAGAATTGAGTTCAAAGGATGGATAATTGTCCACCAAATATCTCCCTTTTAATAACTCTTAAACAACACTTCTCTGGCCAGGAGAAGTATCTTTCTTTTAATTTGTAACAGGGTCGGTTCAACGTAAAAGGGACCTATGTATGAGCAACTCCAAGCGCAATCACGTGTGAATATATATATTTTAATAAATCAACAAACAATAAACAAACATACACAAATTAACTGAAAGAAGGAAGGAGAGAGAGAGAGTGTGAGAGAGAGGGAGAGAGTGTGAGAGAGAGAGAGAGAGAGAGAGAGAGAGACAAGGAAACTGTGTTATTACAGACACAACCTATGAGCACAAGCAAGAAATCAGTCCAACTTATTGGTATAAGCTCAAGACTTTATAATGACAGCTTAAGGGATACTTGCATATGTTTCCTTGATCGCGAGTTCGTGCGTGTGTGGAAATTCCGCGATCCGGTCCGTGTTTGAATCTTGCAGGGTGTGTCCTTGGAGTCCGCGGGAAATTCAACTTTGGTTCCTTTGTGTGATGAGATCCGCTGGAAGATGGCGAAGAAGGCGAAGGGCGAAGCAGGACGAAGAGAAGAGCGAAGAGGGCAAGAAAAAGAGCAAGGAGAAGAGAGAGAAGAAGCGTTTGTAGCCCGTCTTAAAGGGCCATGACGGGGCACGCCTCTTTTGTCGGAACAGCCAATCAGAGTGAAGGAACTCAAAGCGGGAAATTTTCCTTTGTCCTTGAGTCTCGCCTCATTAACATGTTTATGGCTCTCTTAGATAAGCAGACTTGGGGTTTTGGTATGCAGACTTTGGGGTTTTGGCATAAAAGAAAGAGTTTGATGCATCATAGTACCACACAACACACCTAGCCGGCCTACAAATTGCGAGACAAAGATTTCAAGACCAAGCATGGGGAGTTTAACTTAAGAGTTAAAGGAACGGCGAGGATTGACGTCATTCTTCCTTAAGCATTCACTGGCTATAAGTTTCTAACCTATCAAACACATCTAAAATGGTTATAACAAAAAAGCATGCATACATACAGGGAACACAACACACCTAAAATGAAAAATAACTAAGTTAAAAGTCATATAATCTATTCGGATGTCCTTTGGTATGTGTGAGGGTGGGGGCTGTTATTTATGACGGTGCCTCGTGGTCTGCACGAGGCATGGTTTGTGTCCTTTTAGCACCGTTAACCTGTCGGTCTGTAGACTTCACGGCGCCGGTCTTGTTTGAGTCATTATAACTAATCAAAGTATTGGTCCGTTGATCATTTATGAGCACCGTCCATACGCTACATATCCCCCCTTTGGCCGACGAAGTTCGTGTTTGAACATCGTTGGACATTAGTTCCGATAGTCGAATGGCAGGTGTCTTATGATGGTCGACTTGAATGATGGGCGTTGAATCTCTGTGGCAGGCCGAACCTAGAGAAGATGTGGTTCTTCAGGAGGTCTGCCGTGGTTTGGGCAGTGTCGTTGGGTGCTGGCCGACACTCCACCCACTTGGTGAATTGTTGAGTTTATGGTCTTTTCAACGGCAATCTTTTGCTTGGTGTAAGCTTTATGGGCGAGGTCCCGCAGCTGTCGGATGGACATGCTGCGGGGACAGGCCAGAACTCCTAGCTGATGACTCACTGTGTGATGCAGATTTCGGAGAAACAAAGTTTTGAAGTTAAAGTCCTCCTCCATCCCAGGTTCGTTACGTGCTCCGAAGTAGGTCTGTCGCAGCCGATTGTAGTATGCTTGCGGGGTTTCTGCTCGGCCCTGCTTAAGGTCCATAGCAGCGATGAGCCCCTGGTCTGACTCAGGGTCAGAAAACTCTTTAATCAAAGCCTGTCGCAGCTGCTGGTAGTCTGTTTTGACAGTTTGTGGTTGTCTGTCCAAGAAGCTGCGTACATCTCGGCTTGATGTGATTCTGAGCAAATACAATCTGTCCCATGTTGTCACATTGTCCACAGTTTGTGAAAGAAAGTCTATGTCCTGCAGATACGCGTGCACGTCGTGTCCTTCTGCGGGGCTTGGGTTGAATGTGGGAATGTTTCTGGCCAGCTTGTCAAGTTCTTTTGTTAGAGCAAGAATTTAGTTTCTGGCCGCTTGCAGGTGTTTTTCGCAAGCTCTGGCCTTAGCATCCTTCTCTTTTAGTTCATTTCCAGCTCTGACCAGGAGAGCTTCGCCTCGTTGGAGTTTCTCATTTAAATCCTCTATGTGTTCTTTCTCCACTTGTTCTCGTTGTTCAGTGCATCTTGGAGTCTCTCGACTTCGTCCTGTAGCTCTTTGTCAGTCTCATAGGGCGGCGCCTGAATAATCGGCTGCGGCCCGGAGGCTTGCTCCAAACTTCATTTCGTTATACTGTACTTGTACATGTGTAATGACAAATAAACTTCAACTTCAACTTCAACTTCATCCGCTCTGCGGCGCCGTCCCTGAGTCTCGACGAGTAGCTGGTCTAGACGAGTCTGGGCGTCGGCCTGGTTCCTCCGGGCCTCCTCAGCTTGAAGTTTGAGCGCTGTTGTCTCCTGCTCCAGCTGGATGTTGTTATTCTTGTTGAGCCGTGTCTGGACGATCAGATTGTGGGCGAGCCTCCCGACGATCTTGGCCCACTCTTTGTGATTGTGGCTCTGCGTGGGATCATGGGCCATCAGCATGTTCAGATCGTCGTCCAGTTGTTCTCTGCTCAGCTGCTGTAGGTCGCCGGTGACTCTGGGCAGGAATTCGTGGGTCAGAGCAGACAGCCAGGTCTCAAGGTTGTCCCAGTGGGCAGCAGGGCTGGATGAACAGGACATCTTGGCGTACTGTTGACGAGAGAACGCAGCACAAAAGAAACACAATGCAAGTCCTTGCCGAATTGAGAGCTAAGTTTTGTTTTGTTTTGTTTTTTGGTTTTAAAATACCAAATTGGGCTAACAGTATAGGCTGTTAGTGAGCTACGGTCCAGATACTTAATATCTTTGGCCGTGAATATTGGTGAGGGCCAAGCCTAAATAAAGATTTTTTGACGGCGGCAGCCTATTGGGTCGTGTGATGACTCTGGCGGCTGGGTTCTAATCTAATATTTAGCTTTCCTTGCTGGCTCTCACAGGTTCTGTCGGTATGTGAACTAAAAGAAACACAACACGACGGTGAGACACATAGGGTAGGATAAAACAAACAAAAATATTAAAGGGGAAGGGTAAAACAAGAATAAGTGAAATAAAATGAAAATTAACAAAATAAAATGCAAGGATTAAAAATTAATAAAAATAATAAATCAAAATAAAGTGGATTAAAATAAAATTAAAAATCAAAACAAAGTAACAGGAAGTGGTAAGGAGAGGGAGGAGAAACTCTAAGCTTGTTTTCGCCACTAGGTGTTATTGAGGGTCTGACAGAGCGGTGGCGCTGTCGAGTAATAACCTCTAGTGAGACTGAGTGCTTAGAGTGTAAGGTCCCAAAGGCACTCAATGTTAATTTAAAAATGTTGAATTTAAACTCAGTTTAAACCAAATTTCAAATAACCAGGTGCTAGGGTGCTAGAATAATTTTGGGAATTTGCTGTTACAGTAAATAGGCACTTAAAGCAGAAATAACACTTCAGAGGAAAATCATGGGAGGAAAGATCTGAGCATGACCTCCAGGGGGCGTGTTACACATTGAGTGCCTGTGGTGACACAGATACAACTTTATTTGAATTTAAGTTAAGTTTAACACAAATTCAAATAAGTGTGAAGAGTCGTAGAGACAGAGAGTGTCAAATAACAGTAACAGTGAGGAGAATTACAGTTCTGAGCAGAACTAAACAGCAAAAGGGGAAAGTAGAATTAACCTTCAAAGAAAACCTGCAGAAGGGAAGCAGAACTACGAATAATGTCCACAAGATGGCGTTATCGAGTTCGCTACGGAGATGACGTAGGGAGGAGGGACTGCGTTCGCCTTGTCAGAGAGGCAGTACCAACTCCCAGCGCTTCGTGATTTCAATTTTGGGCGTGTTCACTGGTTCCGTGAAGCTACAAAGTAATCACACGTACAATAAATCTCTCTATATATATATATAACTTTAGTTTCTCTTTCGATCGGAGGATCGAGGGAGTGCCTGGCATGAACCTTTCACTACCATTAAAGCACAACAAATATACGAACAGGATTTCTTCACTGCCGCTTTTAGAGGTTAAGCTGGATCAGAGCTTATACCTGGCTCCTGGCTAAATCAAACAATAGTGTCCTGATTTGCCTTGGGTGCACGTGATTAATTACGTCACATGGACTCAAACGGAGCGAAATGCGCTTAGTTTACAGCATCGGGCATACACGATGAATGACTAGCGCAACAATAAAAAGGCCTTTAAAGGGTGATCGGAGGAAACTCGCTCGGATCACATTTTTCCACTGCGGACTTATTCGTCCTTACAGGGATTTAAACAAATATTAAAATGGTCTGCAACGAAATTTCTTCGTCTTTACAGAAGCGACTTTAATATTGTGACTGCAGTTTAACGGATTTACTTGTTAACAAAGGCTAAATGATAGACAAATAGTCGTGTTAACACACCGAGTTCAGGAATATGAGCTCATTTAATTTGGGCGAGTCCGTTTTGCTCTCGACGCGCGTGTAACAAACTAAACATATACACATTCTGTGCTGATTTATGCATGTTTGATCGTAACACGATTAAACGCATGCATAAATCCCGCACCATTTCCCCTGGGGCTCGATCTCGCTACATTATTGGTGGAGAATGCGGGCAATTCAACTTTGGTTCCTTTGTGTGATGAGATCCGCTGGAAGATGGCGAAGAAGGCGAAGGGCGAAGCGGGACGAAGAGAAGAGCGAAGAGGGCAAGAAAAAGAGCAAGGAGAAGAGAGAGAAGCAGCGTTTGTAGCCCGTCTTAAAGGGCCATGACGGGACACGCCTCTTTTGTCGGAACAGCCAATCAGAGCGAAGGAACTCAGAAGCGGGAAATTTTCCTTTGTCCTTGAGTCTCGCCTCATTAACATGTTTATGGCTCTCTTAGATAAGCAGACTTGGGGTTTTGGTATGCAGACTTTGGGGTTTTGGCATAAAAGAAAGAGTTTGATGCATCATAGTACCACACAACACACCTTGCCGGCCTACAAATTGCGAGACAAAGATTTCAAGACCAAGCATGGGGAGTTTAACTTAAGAGTTAAAGGAACGGCGAGGATTGACGTCATTCTTCCTTAAGCATTCACTGGCTATAAGTTTCTAACCTATCAAACACATCTAAAATGGTTATAACAAAAAAGCATGCATACATACAGGGAACACAACACACCTAAAATGAAAAATAACTAAGTTAAAAGTCATATAATCTATTCGGATGTCCTTTGGTATGTGTGAGGGTGGGGGCTGTTATTTATGACGGTGCCTTGTGGGCTGCACGAGGCATGGTTTGTGTCCTTTTAGCACCGTTAACCTGTCGGTCTGTAGACTTCACGGCGCCGGTCTTGTTTGAGTCATTATAACTAATCAAAGTATTGGTCCGTTGATCATTTATGAGCACCGTCCATACGCTACATTAAACAAAGCTTGAAATGAGAAAGTAAAGTCGTGAACACTTTCATTTGCCCCTTGTAACCGATTTCGTACTTGATCCTCCAAACACGTCTTGATAGTCTTCTGGCAAAAAGACAGCTAAAAAAAGCTAACATCCATCCATCCATCCATCCATCCATTATCTTCCGCTTATCCGGGGCCGGGTCGCAGGGGCAACAGTCTAAGCAGAGACGCCCAGACTTCCCTCTCCCTAGCCACTTCCTCCAGTTCTTCCGGGGGGAACCCCGAGGCGTTCCCAGGCCAGCCGGGAGACATAATCCCTCCAGCGTGTCCTAGGTCTTCTCCGGGGCCTCCTCCCAGTGGGACATGCCCAGAACACCTCCCCGGGAAGGCGTCCAGGAGGCATCCGAAATAGATGCCCGAGCCACCTCAACTGGCTCCTCTCGATGTGGAGGAGCAACGGCTCTACTCTGAGCTCCTCCCGAGTAACTGAGCTCCTCACCCTATCTCTAAGGGAGCACCCAGCAACCCTGCGGAGAAAGCTCATTTCGGCCACCTGTATCCGGGATCTTGTCCTTTCGGTCATGACCCACAGCTCATGACCATAGGTGAGAGTAGGAGCGTAGATTGACCGGTAAATCGAGAGCTTCGCCTTACAGCTCTGCTCCTTCTTCACCACGACAGACCGGTACATCGACCGCATTACTGCAGAAGCTGCACCGATCCATCTGTCAATCTCCCGTTCCATCCTTCCCTCACTCGTGAACAAGACCCCAAGATACCTGAACTCATCCACCTGAGGCAGAAACTCTCCACCAACCTGAAGTGGGCAAGCCACCCTTTTCCGACTGAGAACCATGGCCTCGGATTTGAAGGTGCTGATTCTCATCCCGGCCGCTTCACACTCGGCTGCAAACCGCCCCAGTGCACGCTGAAGGTCCTGGTCTGAGGAGGCCAACATGACAACGTCATCCGAAAAAGCAGCAACGAAATCGTGTGGTTCCCAAACTGGACACCCTCCGGCCCTTGGCTGTGCCTAGAAATTCTGTCCATAAAAATTATGAACAGAACCGGTGACAAAGGGCAGCCCTGCCGGAGTCCAACATGCACCGGGAACAAGTCCGACTTGCTGCCGGCAATGCGGACCAAGCTCCTGCTCCGGTCATACAGGGACCAAACAGCCCTAAGCAAGGGGCCCCGGACCCCGTACTCCCAGAGCACCCTCCACAGGACGCCACGAGGGACAGAGTCGAATGCCTTCTCCAAATCCACAAAACAAGTGTGGATTGGTTGGGCAAACTCCCATGAACCCTCCAGCACCCTGGAAAGGGTATAGAGCTGGTCCAGTGTTCCACGACCGGGACAAAAACCACACTGTTCCTCCTGAATCCGAGGTTCCACTATCGGCCGAATTCTCCTCTCCAGTACCCTGGCATAGACTTTCCCGGGGAGGCTGAGAAGTGTGATCCCCCTGTAGTTGGAACACACTCTCCGGTCCCCCTTCTTGAAAAGAGGGACCACCACCCCGGTCTGCCAGTCCAGAGGCACTGTCCCCAACCGCCACGCGATGTTGCAGAGGCGTGTCAGCCAAGACAGCCCCACAACATCCAGAGACTTGAGGTACTCAGGGCGGATCTCATCGACCCCCGGTGCCTTGCCACCGAGGAGCTTTTTAACTACCTCGGTGACTTCAGCCCGGCTAACAATCATTTCTTAAGCTGAAGTGAAATCTGAGTTTTATTGTAAAACTTTTAGTTTGAAAAATTTGTATTACCTGAACTGTAAAATTGTTTAAATTGTAGTTTCTACTGTGATTGTACAGCTTAGCATGCTATTAAAGACATTGGTGTTGTTTCCAAGAATGTTGCTAACTAAACATGTAGTTATATTGTAATATCAGAATGGCTGATTTTAAGAACACACACACACACACACACAATATCTTTTTTGTTGGTCCAGAGTTTGCAGGTATGCAAATACATGACTTACTTACATTAATATAACATTACATAAGATACATTAACATTAAAATATGAATGTTTGTTTAATTTTTGTTGTTCTTTGCTCTGCCAGTACTTTGAAACTGACGATGAGGAATTTTACAAAACTAAAGTCTGCTTCATTCTGAACAATGATGTCAGTGAAATGGACCTGGTGTTTGCAGAAGAAAAATATAGCAAGTTGGGACATCTGGAAAAGGTAGTCCTCATTAATTCAATGAAAAATATATTAAAAATGAAATTGTTCCATTTTAATCTTGATTCCAAATATCATCGTTCAGTGCATGTTTGCATGGAAGTGCTCTGTCCAATCCTGTACCTGGAGTGCCAACATCCTGCAGAGTTTAGTTCCAGCCACACCAGTCCAGGTGTATTTAATTAGGTTTGGAGCTAAACTCTATAAGACAATGGCCTTCCAGAAGCAAGTTAGGATACCCCTATTATTTGAAGATACAGGTGAATGTTAGTTGTGCACCTTCACTGAGAGTAATAATGTTACAGGTAGTGGAATTGATATCTGGTGGTGCTCAAATTGCTGTGACCAATGAGAATAAAATTCACTACTTAAACCTGTTGGCCCAGTACAGACTAGCCAGTCAGGTGCGAGATGAAGTAGAGCACTTCCTCAAAGGTAAGAGCCCATGATCAGACTCTTGAATTCAGTGTCTTTATGAGAAGATAATCTCAAATTAACTAAATTACCTCTTCTGTTCAGGTTTGAATGAACTGGTCCCTGAAAACCTTCTGGCCATATTTGATGAGAATGAATTGGAGGTGAGAACAATAGTTAACATAGCTGTTTCCCTTTATCTAAGTACAGTTCAGTTTACATATACTGGTGTTATATGTACATCTACATACTAACCATATCTCTATATCTTTGGATTTCAAACCACAGTTTGATGAGCTGTTTCATAAACATCCCCTAATAAACATTTAGCCTATACTTCCTTTAGGGAACTATAAAAAATTTTTCATTCTTTTAATTTGTCATCATTCTGTGTCGATTCTTAAGTTGCGGTCACATTAGTAATTTTAAATGAGTGAAATTAATCAAGATTTCATGGACAAAAAGATCCATTGTCAACAGTGTTGCCAACTTACAGACTTTGTTGCTACTTTTCAGACTTTTTTCACTAGCCAGAATGTGAATATGGTGCAATTACGTCATGAATATTGCTTTTCAAGCAGGCTTTAGTTATTTTCCACTGAAAGTAGTTGGCAAAAGTGATTGTCAGTAGTGTAGTGCTGTATGAAGTTTAGCTCACACAGACATCAAACCAAGCAGCTTTTTTTGGTGAATGTGGCGAATCTTGACCAACTTGAACAAGCGAAATCTGCTCTGAAATCTTTTTCACCCTCACGTTAGACTCCTGATCGGACAAATTCCTATTCAAAAGACTGGATTTTTCCCATGAAATTTCGCCAAGCAATGGTAAATGTGACCGCACCTTGAACAATCATTTGAACTAGAGATGCACCGATGTATCGGCCAATAATCGGTATCGGCCGATAAAACCTATTATTGTCACTATCGGCCATTGATTCAAGAGAGTTTTATTTGTCACATACACAGTTATATACAGAATATACAACCGGCAGTGAAATGTAAACATTGGAAAAGGGTGCAGGAAAAACTTGTCTAACTGCAACTCATACTCTGTGTGTGTGTGAAAATAATGTCTCATGTTGAATTTAGGGCAAGTTATCTCGACTATGACTCACCCGTTGTTCAAGCCAGGATTGCTAGTTCTGCAGTTTTTCCCAACACTAAACATTAATTGCAGCGCACCTCTCATCCAATAATACGCAAATAGCACTTGTTACTTCTAAAAAAAACCAAAAACAAAGTGTCATCTTTCAAATTCTGTCCATTTTATCACGAAATTCAAACTGCAGTTTTGATGCTCCCAAATGTGACATGACAGATCGCTGTAGTACCTCAGTTACATTTACATTTATGCATTTGGCAGATGCTTTTACCCAAAGCGACTTACATTGCATTCAAGGTACACATTTTTACATTTTGTCAGTTCTTGCTTTCCCTGGGAATCGAACCCATGACCTTGGCGTTGCTAGCGCAAACGTTCTTATTGTTTGAGCTACAGGAAAGCAGCAGCGCAGAGTGCGAGTCATCTTTTCCACTTTAACCCTTCTCCGGTCTTTGGGGTCTTTTCTGACCCCAAAAATAAATAAAATTTATTTTAATTGTGATTTCATAACATTTAGATATGAATCCAACTGAAAAATACTTGTGAAAAGATGTCTTTCAGTCAGTCAAATAGCACATTGCAAATAGTGGGGCTCTGCAGCCATTTACTGGTAAAAGTAAAAAACATTTATTTTAAAACTGTATTTTCCAAAAGATGGGCAAAAATCTTACACTAAACCATGTCAAATTATTTATAAAATAATACTCATAAATTTAGAAATTTGAGTCTCTTATAAAGTGAATTTTACATAAACTGATTTTGTGTGAAAATCCATGACATTTTTTTATTTTATTTTTTTTATTTATATAAATAAAAAAATTATTATAAATACTCCAAAAACTGCACTGATGTTTGAGTAAAAACATTAATAAACAGAGTAAAATGACATTTTGTTCTAAAAAAAAATATTACATTTTGTTGCCTGGGGTTTATGGACCCCAACGAACCCTGAGTGTAATTCCCAAACGAAGACCGTAGAAGGGTTAATACAAGTTATATCTCGAAAAACATGCATAAATAATCAAAAGATACAGTACAACTTACTGAAATCCATATAACTCATGTAATCACTCAATCAGTTTCAAACGCGGAAAGACATCAATAAAACAGCTTATAATTAATCCTTATAATAATTATAATTTATAATTAAATAATCCCGACACCCAACAAAACCCAAACTATATTAACAAAAAATCTAGAAGGGCAGGATGGCGGGCCCTGGCATGGCATAGACGGGCCTGGGAGCGTGGGCGGCCCTGGGCCGTGGAGCACGCGTGGGCAGACTTGGCTCGTAGAGCATGGGTGGACATGGAGCGTGGGCGGACCTAGACCATGGAGCGTCTCAGGGAGCCATGGCGGCTTGGCCAGTTCATAAGACCACAGAGGCACAGCCTTCGAGACCTTCACAAGGTATCCACTGGACGTGGACGGAAGACGTGGCTTGGCGCTGGACGTGGACCGCAGACATGGCTTGGCTCTGGACGTGGACAGGCTGTGGCAGGGCAGGCGTGACGTGAACGAAATCAGGCTTGGCAGGCATGACGTGAGCGAAATCAGGCTTGGTAGGCATGACGTGAGTGAAATCCGCCATGGCAGGCATTACGTGGACGAAATCAGGCATGGCAGACACTGTGGGACTCTGGGGCTCCTCGGAGCCACTCAACTGAAGGGCATGATCAATATACTCCTCCAGGGACCAGAGGATTTTCCCCCCAGGAAGCATTGAGCATAAGGGCTCGTTTAGCCCAAATCTAAAAATGTTTTTTAGCACCACGTCATTAAAACCCACTAAATGGCATAGTCCGCAAAATTCAGCCACATAGTCCTCAATAGCACGAGCCCCTTGACAGAGTTGCAGGAAACGAACAACTACTGGGTTCTTTTTAGGAGGTTGAGTATTCTGTAACAGCAGTCCACTGGAGGCAAGGTTTTGGAACCCAAGTGCAGTTTTATTTATAAATCCCAAGTGAGAAACACATGAACAGAAACAGACGGTGAATTGAACTTACAACAGACTTGGCTTGACAACAGACTCACCAACAGCGGGTTACACCAAACAATACTCAACCAGGACCATTGCAAACATGAGGGCTTACATACACAAAGACTAATGACTAGACAAGGGACACCTGTGAACAATGATTAAACAATGAACCAATGACAGCATGACAAGAACACATGAGGGCATGGGAGTCACATGACAAACCAGAAAACAAGACAGTGAACATAACAAAATAGGAACATGAACAAACCCCAAACACACCATGACAAGGTCACATAACACTGTATTTAGCTTACCACATGAAAGTCATCCGATGTTCAGTTTATTAGTTAGCAATAAAGAATAAATAGCAATAAAGAGCTTACTTACTGTTAATTATATATGTATACTTGAATAAATTGAATAAATGTGCAATAGTTTTTATATTTACAGTTTGTATATTTTAAGGTTTTTATTTAGGTGTAATTAGCCTATTATATCTGAAAAAAAAATTGTAGATTAATATAATACCTCTGTTGTTAATTTCAACCAATATCATTGTTTACCAAATGAGAGGGTTCTGTATAGATTGATTTTTCTTAGGGAAAAAAACCTCTCCCAAATAAAAGTATCGGTATCGGCCGACATCATGACATTATGACATTCTGAATAATCGGTATCGGATCAGTATCTGCTGAGAAATTTCGTATCGGTGCATCTCTAATTTGAACCATTAACAGTTTGGGTTTTTTTTTACAGACTCCTCAATGTGAAGTCGATGTGTAAAAAGTTAAACATTTGACCTCTGTCCTGTTCTCAGTTGTTGATGTGTGGTACAGGAGATATTAACGTACAGGACTTTAAAGCTCACGCTGTTATTGTTGGAGGGTCATGGCACTTCAGAGAAAAGGTGAGTGATTTAACATATTTAAAAAAGAATGTATTTTATAAATTTTTCAAGGTGTGCAGCTAACATGGGTTATATACACAGATTATCCACAACATTAAATCAACTGACAGGTGATGTGAATAACATTGATTGTATAATTACAATGGCACCTTTCAAGGGGTGGGATATAAGGCAGTAAGTGAACAGTCAATTCTTGGATTTCATGTGTTGGAAGCTGGAAAAATGGGCAAGCAAAAAAATCTTGATTGGAGCGGGTGAAGACTTTGACAAGCACCAAATAGTGATGGCTAGATGACTTGGTCAGATCATATCCAAAACAGCAAGTCTTGGGGTGTTCCCAGTACGCACTGGTTAGTACCTACCAAAAGTGGTAGGATAACCACTGAACCGGCGAAGGAGTCATGGGCACCCAAGGCTCATTGATGCATGTGGGGAGCAAAAACTAGCCTGTCTGGTCCAGCACACAGAGCTGTAGCACAGATTGCTGTAGCTCAGACTGCTGACAGGACATGTTGTGGAGTCCATGCCTTGGTGCATCAGAGCTGTTTTGGCAGCACAAGGGCAGCCTATACAATATTAGGCAGGTGGTTTTAATGATGTGGCTGATCAGTGTAACATGGAATTGCTCTAGCTCTTGCTCTGAAAGTGCTCTAACAAAAGCACTCTTTAGCAGCAAAATAAGATTTACCGCGTTTGCGACGTCACCGGCCGGCTTCGTCTGTAAACTGTTCAGCAGTAAATCCAATAATGCGTCAGTGAGTACAGCTTCCACAATCTTCATGGGGAAGAAAGCGAGAATAACGCAGCAGTGAGCTGCAGCGATTTATATACCAGGGAGGTGGGACTCCCTGATCGCTGTTGCGATTGGTCTGTCAGTCTGACAGACATGGTGTAATTGGTGCTTCCGCAGTCGGTCACACCTGGATCACTGGCGTTCCCTTAGTGAGATACCAAACGGATGTTAGAAAGGGAACACTACATGAGGTGGTCTGGGCCGCATTCCAGACAAAACTAGACAAGTTTAAATGCATCTGGTTGTTAAAACCACATATGTAAATTTTACTTCTCCCAATAATGCTAATAAATAAATGTGTGAGAGCGTGTTATAGGAGACTGGGTAAACCCAGCCCAATCTGCCGGCGATTTGATTTGATAACTTTTTTATTTAGGTGCAACAGCACAAAATTTAGGTGCACCCAAATTTTCCCTCGGCTCGCATCACCTTTAACACCACAATTTCAAGGTCACCTTTTTAATACGCTCCATATACATTCATATATATTATGTAAATGACAACATAATATATGCATTTACACAGTGATTAAAATCACAGGAAACAATGCTTTGAATATTACTATTTTAAAACTACAGTTTTAACAAAGTGGTAAAAATTAATAAAAATAAATAAATAATAAACAATGAAATACAACTCATAATAAATAAAAATACAGAATTTTTAATTTCCTCTGCCTGTTATATATATCACGCTTTGATTGTCATAATTATGTGGTAACATTACTGATACTGATATACCCCTATTGTAGGCAACGGTAGCCTATAGTTGTTTATATTTCTTAAAATTGTGCCAGCTGGAACACATGCTATAATGAAATTATGAATTATTATGGGTAGATCACCACAGGATTAAAAGTGACATTCTGGCTCTTTTTCTAAAGAGCCAGAATGTCACTTTGCAGCAGCACAACAAATTAACAATGATACTAACATTAGCGTTTCAGGTAGGACAGTAGATATATCAGCATATATCGTTCTCAAAGAGATTATTTTTGGAATATAATATAACACTGCGCAATCACAGTGATTCCGACTAGGTTAAGCATTTACTGTATCTGCGGGAAATGTTGCAGCGCGTTGATCTGTCAGTCTCTTCAAAGGAAGATTACAAACGGCGAACGCCAATTGACTCACGACGACTAATTTTCGTGGTTTGCTTGACGCTGTGAGCACAGGACTCTTTTACTTTAATTATAGACATTATTTTAATGTGCCTAAAACATATGGAGCTAATCCTGTTTTGTCTCCCGTTTCTTGATTCTCGCGCTGCCTGAGCTGACACTGACAAGCGGTTGTCATGACAATGACTTAGTTTAGGGCGGCACAAGTCTGGGCGTTCATTTTCTCTCTCTCTCTCTCTCTCTCTCTCTCTCTCTCTCTCTCTCTCTCTCTCTCTCTCTCACACACACACACACACACACACACACACACACACACACACACACACACACACACGAGGCTTCTTATTCGCAGCTTCTTATTGACGCTACCCGGTCCACCTTAAAAGACGCAACGCTTCCGCGTCTTTAGCTTCTTATTCACGCTCAATTTTTCTTATTCAGGGTTTTTCTATTTTTCACGCTTTTTTAAGGGATCATGATCATTTTGTGTCTATTTTCAGAATGAACGAATGAAATGCAAATAACACTAACATATGACCAAAAATAGACTGTAAAAATATAAAGGCACATAAATTACAGTAAAGGCCATTTCAAGAAAATTTTAATTAGAAAGATAGGCTATATAAAAAGTAATTACGTCATTATTTAAGTGTTGCACGTCATCCTTTGAATGCATTAATGAATCAACTGAATAAAATAATTAAAACTTTTTTTTTATAAATTTCAATGTCACAAGGTAGCTAGGCATTATACCATCTCCACCTTGGATCCAGCCTGTTATGAATGAAGACTTCAGATAACACCTTTGAATAAGGACTCCAGAACATCAAACATGGATGATTATGCAACATTATTATGTTATCAGGTTGCTTCGAATGCACACTACTTTTGCTTAAATGCATTATCTTACAACTGTTCTTTCTGATATCATCTCTTAACAGATTATTGCGATTTTGTAACATAGAAACATGCATTTTCTGTAAAGCTGCTCTGAAATATGTATAGTGAAAAGTGTTATACAAGTGAATGTGAATTAAGTTGCATTGAATCGAAAGAATTCTTGCATTGTTGATTACTGTACCATTTTGAAGCCATCACATTGTTGAGCCATTTGTTAAAGTTTCATTGGTGTCTTATGTCCAGTGTGCCCAATTTGAGGCTACTTTGTGCCCAATTGGCTGTCACAATGCAACATTATGAGCAATTTTACTCTCACATTATTGAGTTATGATCCCATGATTCTGGGAGATATGACATACAGTTACATGAGAAATTGCATTATTGGCCCAATTGGAGGCGCTATATCTCCGCTGCCTTTGAGGGTGCGTTAAAATTTTAACAGGAGCCTTATTCCCACTGCACCTGACTGTCACCATGCAACATTATGAGCAATTTTACTGTAGCATTATTGGGTTATGATCCCATGATTCTGGAAGATATGGCACTATTGGCCCAATTGGAGGCGCTATAGCTCCGCTGCCTTTGAGGGTGCGTTAAAATTTTAACTGTAACCTTATTCCCAATGAACTTGACTTTCATCGTACAACATTATGAGTAATTTTACTGTAGCATTACTGAGTTATGATCCCATGATTCTGTGACATATGACATACAGTTACATGAGAAATTGCACTATTGGCCCAATTGGAGGCGCTATATCTCCGCTGCTTTTGAGTGTACGTTCAAGCATTAACTGGGACCTTATTCCCAATGAACTTTACTGTCATCAAACAACATTATGAGCAATTTTACTGTAGCATTATGAAGTTATGGATCTATGAATTTGACAGATGTGATGAAACAGTTACATGAGAAATTGCACTATTGGCCCAATTGGGGGGCGCTATATCTTCGCTGCCTTTGAGGGTGCGTTAAAATTTTAACGGGACCCTTATTCCCAGTGCACCTGACCGTCACCATGCAACATTATGAGCAATTTTACTGTAGCATTATTGAGTTATGATCACTGGGACCTTATTCCCAATGAACTTGACTCATCATACAAAATTATGAGCAATTTTACTGTAGCATTATGGCCAATAGTGCAATTTCTCAAGTAACTGTGTGTCATATCTCCCAGAATCATGGGATTATAACTCAATAATGCTACAGTAAAATTGCTCATAATGTTGCATGGTGACGGTCAGGTGCACTGGGAATAAGGCTCCCATTAAAATTTTAACGCACCCTCAAAGGCAGCAGAGATATAGTGCCCCCAATTGGGCCAATAATGAAATTTCTCTTGTAACTGTATGTCATATCTCCCAGAATCATGGGTTCATAGCTTAATAATGCTACAGTATAATTGCTCATAATGTTGCATGGTGACAGTCAGGTGCAGTGGGAATAAAGCTCCTGTTAAAATTTTAACGCACCCTCAAAGGCAGCGGAGATATAGCGCCTCCAATTGGGCCAATAATGCAATTTCTCATGTAACTGTATGTCATATCTCCCAGAATCATGGGATCATAACTCAATAATGCTACAGTAAAATTGATCATAATGTTGCATGGTGACGGTCAGGTGCACTGGGAATAAGGCTCCCATTAAAATTTTAACGCACCCTCAAAGCAATGAAAAGGCTTGAACTTAAGAAAACTGCTTATTCTTGGGTTTGACAGAAAACAGCTTTCTGAAAAATGATGTATACTCTGTTTAACACTCAACGTAATGATGCTATCATGCAAAAAACAATCTAGATGCTACTGGGTTAACTTCTTTTAAAAGAAAATGTAACCTTTAGGGGTCCAATAGTTTTTAACAAGCATTATCTTCAAAGGGACATTTGTGTACTACGCGTTAATTACCCCTAAAATAGTAATAAATTAATAGTAATAACTCTGAAATACAAGTATCAGGCATGTGATCAGCTAAAGACAAAAAAGGAGGAAAACCTAACCTATAATTTTATTAAATGAATAAAGAAATATCTTCTTATTGTAGGAATGCATATTTTACTGTAAAATCGAGTATTTAATAATAATCATAATCATATTATTATAATACATGTTATAATAAAAGCATTAAAATAATTTATATTATTATTAATAATCACAATAATAATCACAATTATTATTTTATTTTATTTTACAGAACTGTAAAATTACAATACGAACATTTATGTAATAAGCACCTTACGGGCAGATAAGGCACAAAGTTGTCCCTTTAAGGGCACTTAAAGTGACAAGCTGTTGTACCCCTAAAGGTAAAATTTTTGCACATTTGTGCAAAGTGTAGGCTAGGGCTAGCCATATAGTGTGCACATAAACTGACACACACACAAATAGTTGTTTTTGCAGAACAGAATCACCATGCTGTTCTCGGCTCTTAACCAAATCCTTTTCACACCCATCAGCAGTCCTGTCGAGCATCAACTGCTTCGTCATGATTATTAGGTAAACTGACACATAACATAGAGGCTTGTGACCCAAGTAGAGTTGCAATTAACAATTATTTTGATCAATTTTATTTCCTAAACGAACTGATAAAGAAAAACACAGTCTAAATCAGTGGTCACCAACCTTTGTGATGAAAGGCGAGATCTACCTATAGATTTTTCATGGGCGATTCAGAGGTTTTTTTTTTTTTTTTTTTACAAGCAAACTGGCTATTTCCAATACCAGCTGCTGATTTTTTTTTTTGTTTAAGTAAATGTATGTGTTATTTATTTGCTCTATAACAGGCCAAACTGGCCTTAAAAAATTTTGCCATTTGAAATGAGAGGCAACCACTGCATTTTAATCACGATCCAAACAAAGGTACACACATGTAGCATGAGCAGTTGTTTTTGATTTTAATTAGATTGCATAATTTCAAGACTTAGAGCAAATAGAGAATGACTTTAGCTTTGTGAAACTGTTACATAAGACACACCTGCACAAAACAAAAACAGATGGACTGAAGAAAAATGCAAATTCACTCTCTGAATTTTCTGGCAGTGCTTATAGAAAATAAGTGTTTCTTTAGGTACCGCTGTTAAAATGCCATCGAAACTATTCTGAAGACAGTCAGTCCTAAAAATGTCCTAGGTTGCAACGGTGTACCTAATGTCCTCGGATCCACTACCTCCACGAACAAAGCGTTTGTTCTCCTTTGACGGAACTCACACGCATGGTTGGATCATATCGTGGTCTAAACCAATCAGAGACAGAGATGGGGCGGGTCTTTGCCTCTGCTCTGATTGGTCCAAATACTCCTGTAGGCCTACAGTGCTCCACTGCTGTATGACTGAAATTGCGACCTGAGCACCAGAGAATCAGTTACGGCAAATCAGCATCAGCAAAATAAACGCAATAAAACAGACTGACCCACCTCAGCCCCTAGTATCAAAGGCGACACTGAAACGGTTTGTGAGTCCATTTCACTGAAGGTGTGTGTGTGTGTCACCTTAAAAGACGCAACGCTTCCATGTCTTTAGCTTCTTATTCACGCTCAATTTAGGGACCGTGCGGTTTTTCTATTTTTCACGATTTTTTAAGGGATCATGATAATTTTGTGTCTATTTTCAGAATGAACGAATGAAATGCAAATAACACTAATATATGACCGAAAATAGACTGTTAAAATATAAAGGCACATAAATTACAGTAAAGGCTAATTTTCAATTACTGAACATTTCAGCTTAATGGACGTGCTCCCCCCCCCATGCCTTTTAGGGGCCCTGTTGCTATTATTATGTCTATTTTCAGAAAAGAATAATACATTTTGAAATGTAAATGGCACTGAAATATAAGTGAAAATGGCTGTAAAATTACAAAGATAGACTATATAAAAAGTAATTACGTCATTATTTAAGTGTTGCACTTAAAGTATAGTGAAAAGTGTTATACAAGTGAATGTGAATTAAATTGCATTGAATCGAAAGAACTCTTGCATTGTTGATTACTGTACCATTTTGAATTTATGGACCCAATCTCACACTACAGTTTGAAGAGCCATGACATTGTTGAGCAATTTAGGGTTGTTAGTTTCATTGGTGTCTTATGTCCAGTGTGCCCAATTTGAGGCAACTTTGTGCCCAATTGACTGTCACAATGCAACATTATGAGCAATTTTACTGTAGCATTATTGAGTTATGATCACATGATTCCGAGAGATATGACATACAGTTACACGAGAAAATGCACTATTGGCCCAATTGGGGGTGCTATATCTCCGCTGCTTTTGAGGGTGCATTCAAGTTTTAACAGGGACCTTATTCCCAGTGTACCGGACCGTCACCATGCAACATTATGAACAATTTACTGTAGCATTATTGAGTTATGATCCCATGATTCTGAGAGATATGACATACATTTACATGAGAAATTATTGTTACTTGAGAAATTGCATTATTGGCCCAATTAGAGGCGCTATATCTCCGCTGCTCTTGAGGGTGCGTTCAAGCTTTAACTGGGACCTTATTCTCAATTAAATTTACTGTCACCATGCAACATTATGAGCAATTTTACTGTAGCATTATGAAGTTATGGATCTATGAATTTGACAGATGTGACAAAACAGTTACATGAGAAATTGCATTATTGGCCCAATTGGGAGCGCTATATCTTCGCTGCCTTTGAGGGTGCGTTAAAAATTTTATGGGAGCCTTATTTCCAGTGCACCTGACTGTCACAATGCAACATTATGAGCAATTTTACTGTAGCATTATTGCGTTATGATCCCATGATTCTGGGAGATATGACATACAGTTACATGAGAAATTGCATTATTGGCCCAATTGGGAGCGCTGTATCTCAGTGGTGTTTGTTGCAAAATTTTGCACCACAAGTGTGGCTCATGCAGGGCTCCCCTGCTTCTCGGACAAGCACACTGATTGCGTCGCTTGCCTGGGCCACACCCACGCCAAGGCTGCACTCATCGAGACCAGTCTCGCCTCACTGTGCTCACAAATCACTTTCTTTAAGGAGAGCAATCCCGCTCCTCATGCTCCCCTTTTCTTCCTCTCTCGGGCCAAGATGAAAGACACAACGAAGTCGCAAAGCCAAGAATTCTGGCTGCAGTGAGATCCCAGATCCTGCATGCCTTGCTCTTCCCACAGAGAGAGGATTCCCCAGTGACCAGCCCCATTCTTCCCTGAAGTTCATGAAGAACTCTTTAAATTGTGGCGTGCCCCCTATTTAGCGCAAGTTCACCACTCCACTATGTCTACCCTCACCTTTGTTGATGGTGCAAAACAGAAGCTTCCCTTGTTTGAAGAGGCTGTCACCACACACCTCTGCGCGCCCTCTCGGGTGGAAGACCAAAGCACCCCACCCCTCTACGCTGTGCAGAGCCACAGTTCTGTGCACTATCATGAGAGTCAGTTCCTTGCACTTCATGCCACAGCGCGGCGACCTGTCACTCGTGACTCTCTTTTACAGCCACTGCTTCCTTGTTCCAAAGAAGGATGGCGGCCTCAGGCCTTTGCCTAGGAGATTGTTTTTTAATCAATGGATCTGAAAGGCGTGTACTTTCAATCACTGAGCGATTATGAGATTCTGGCCTAGCTTTCACTGGAGCGCTCTCAGAAAATCCAGAGGCTCACGCCATCATTCAAAGTTGGGGTTTCTCTTTCACTTACAATGTTCCAGAAACTGCTGGGCCTCATGGCCTCCTCGGCAGTTCTTCTAGACCTTCTTCATATGCGGCTACTCCCTGTGCATGGTGTATGGGACGCCTCAATTTTAGGGTAACCCACGGTTTCGTTAAGGCCCTGGTTATCTTGAAATCACCCTGTCTGTATCAGTCGGGTGTGGATGTTGGCTCAGTTTCCAGAAGAAATGTAGTAGTGACGGACGCCTAAAAGTCGGGTTAGGGTGCCCTGTGCGACAGCAGGCCAGCATTTGGCTCCATGCACCTTGGAAAGCTCTTAAGGCCAGGAAGACTGCCTAGAGATGATGGCAGTCTTCCTGGCCTTAAGAGCCTTCCAAGGTGCGTGGAGGGAGACAATATAAAAAGTGCTAAATTTTGGCTTGTCTGTTTTGCACTTTTTATATTGTCTGCTTCAACGCACCTTGTGAGCTGGTAAAGTCGCTCCAGATCCTTACCTACGTCAGAGGTAAGCCAGATCTGACGGAACCACGTCCTGGTCCTATTGGACAACATGACAATGGTGGCCTTCATAAATCACCAGGTCACACCTGCTGAACAAGCTGGTAACTCGCCTCCTCCTATGGGCTCAGCAGAACCCGCAGTGAGAGCAGTGCATGTGCCAGGCTTTTTGAACAAGGTCTGTCCCATCAGGCCATCTCAAAGGAATGGAGGCTTCACCCCCAGATGGTGCAGATGATTTGGAGTATCTTTGGGTGACTGGAAGTAGACCTCTTTACCTAGAAAGAGAACTCCCACTGCCCAACATTCTTCTTGAAGGAGCAAGATTCGTTGACCCACGAGTGGCCCTGTTCATGCCTGTATGCTTCCCTCCAGTAGCTCTGCTCCCTCAGGTCATCAGCCGGAATAGGGAGGATGCTCTGTCTTGCTAGTGGCCCCACTCTTGCAGAATCAGTGTTGGTTCCCAGTGATGATGTAGCTGCTGATGTCAGCCCCTTTGCCAATTTCGCAAAGGAGGGGACCTCTTTTGTCTTCCCCAGCCTGAGTTGCGGAGCCTCAATCTGTGGCCCTTGTCTATAAGCCCTTAAGTGGTCTGACTTTTCCAACCGGTGCTCCTTCCGGATCGTAGACCCCCATCTTGTGGCATTACGCCAGTACTGTCATTTTTCGCAAAATCTTCTGGATTGCGGATGGACCACATCTACACTCAAAATGTTTGTGGCGGCCGTTGCCCCCTATTGCTGGCCAATCAGTTGGAAGGACTGAGCTAATTGTGAAGTTCCTTCGGGGAGCCAGAAGGCTGAATCCGTTCCAGTTCCGCCTCCATGGTCCTTAGGACACTTCAAGACCCTCCATTCGAGCTGCTTCTGACGTCTGAACTCCGACGTCTTTTGCTTAAGACTGCCTTGCTGCTAGCCCTAACATCAGTCAAGCCAGTCAGCAACCTGCAGGCACACTCAGTGTCTTGACCCAATAAAAAAGTTTGAACCCAATGACAGTAAAGTAAAAACCAAGGTGAGGCTACGTACCCAAGGTACTCTCCACGCAGTTCAGAGCTCATGTTATAATGCTCTCTGCTCTTCCTGGTTCTGAGGATGAGTAGTCGCTACATCTGCTCTGCCCAATTATGCTGTGTTGGGTGAATTATGGCTTTGCCTCTATATTTTTTTTCCTGATTAGAAGCCTATAGGGCCCTGGTTCCAAGTGCCCTCAGGCTATGCTCGCAGGACATTCGTCTCGTCTCCATTCTGGTGCAGAGACGTGATCCAATCAGGATCAGTATTTGGAGAAACTGAGTTTCCCCCATAGCATCAGCAAAAACCGACACAATGCACGTTCCTGTTATCTCAGGGAACTGAGGTTACATTAGTAACCAAAATGTTATTGAAGCTAGTGGGAGCGTAGCTACTTATTGGCTCTTAGGGGGCAATCACTTTTTCACACATCGACATCGGGTGTTATATACTGTATGTATTTAATGCATAACGGTTTTGTGTTTTTATGACTGGTCACTTTTATGCATTATAGGTTGTGCTTGAAGACTCAAAATATGCTAAAATACAGAAAAGCAGACTGGTGTCAAACATGTGAACAACACTGTATTCACATGTTGTATATTTTGTATATAATGGTTTGATATTGGGAATGTGTTTGCGTTCACATTAATATGCTAAGAGATTACAGCAGGGGATGAAAGTGTGAATTTATCCTGATTCTCCTGTTCTTTTAGGTGATGAAGTGGTTCTGGGCAGTAGTGTCGTCCTTCACACAGGAAGAACTGGCACGTTTGTTGCAGTTCACCACTGGATCCTCGCAGCTCCCACCTGGCGGCTTCAACACACTCTGCCCTTCCTTCCAGATCATAGCAGCTCCCACACACAGCACGCTGCCCACCGCACACACCTGGTGAGAACTCACCAAACATTCCCTCGCTTCCACAGAAGGACCAAAATCCATTTCCAAGAAATAAATGTGAAATGAATAGACTCTAGAGAGGAACATTTTGCTAAACATATGCACCCATATCTAGGGTTTCCACGGGGTCTTAAAAAGTCTAAAATTTAAAATTCAAAATTTTAGGCCTTAAAAAGCCTTACATTCTCTTAAGTATTGAGTTCTAGGTCTTAAATAATTACTTAAATATTTAATTATAATTAAATAACAGGTCTTATTTTCCTACGTCCATGTAACGCTACTTCTAATGCTCAGTGAAATGCTCCCACGGTGCTTTAGAATGTGTTTTTTTTATTACGGGGTGTTTTTCATTACGGGGAGTAGTTCTTTCTTTCGCTAGTCCAAATATAATTTGCTGTATTACGACTACAGATGAGACCAACATGCAATTTATATTGCAGCCAATCAGCTTTTGTGTTATTGGCGCAAGTCTCTTTCGGATTGTACCACAGACATATAAAACAGATTTGATCCGTCAGCTAATAGTTCTTTAGTTGTTCCAGTTCCACGATTTTGAAAGCCAAGTCAAATCTTTCTCACCTGCTGTCTCGCATAAGCACCAAGGACCGGGCTAAGCAATTACACAAGGTGGTATTATAAGATAAAAAATAGTTAATAAAAGCAATGTAAACCACAAACTCAGTTCGGTACTGACACGCGGACTGATGTCAGACTGGCTGTGGATTCTGTGCAAGCGTTTGCCGCCTGTCAGTGCTCGCACGAGTATACTGAATGTGTTCTATTTCTAGGCTTATTGCCCTTGAACGATTAAATACACACATACAGTGGGTACGGAAAGTATTCAGACCCCCTTAAATTTTTCACTCTTTGTTATATTGCAGCCATTTGCTAAAATCATTTAAGTTCATTTTTTTTCTCATGAATGTACACACAGCACCCCATATTGACAGAAAAACACAGAATTGTTGACATTTTTTCAGATTTATTAAAAACATTAGCGAATGTTTTTAAAAAAAAAACTGAAATATCACAAGTCGGGGCTTTATGGCAGAGTGGCCCGACAGAAGCCTCTCCTCAGTGCAAGACACATGAAAGCCTGCATGGAGTTTGCTAAAAAACACCTGAAGGACTCCTAGATGGTGAGAAATAAGATTCTCTGGTCTGATGAGACCAAGATAGAACTTTTTGGCCTTAATTCTAAGCGGTATGTGTGGAGAAAACCAGGCACTGCTCATCACCTGTCCAATACAGTCCCAACAGTGAAGCATGGTGGTGGCAGCATCATGCTGTGGGGGTGTTTTTCAGTTGCAGGGACAGGACGACTGGTTGCAATCGATGGAAAGATGAATGCGGCCAAGTACAGGGATATCCTGGACGAAAACCTTCTCCAGAGTGCTCAAGACGTCAGACTGGACCGAAGGTTCACCTTCCAACAAGACAATGACCCTAAGCACACAGCTAAAATAACGAAGGAGTGGCTTCACAACAACTTTGTGACTGTTCTTGAATGGCCCAGCCAGAGCCCTGACTTAAACCCAATTGAGCATCTCTGGAGAGACCTGAAAATGGCTGTCCACCAACGTTTACCATCCCACCTGACAGAACTGGAGAGGATCTGCAAGGAGGAATGGCAGAGGATCCCCAAATCCAGGTGTGAAAAACTTGTTGCATCTTTCCCAAAAAGACTCATGGCTATATTAGATAAAAAGGGTGCTTCTACTAAATACTGAGCAAAGGATCTGTATACTTGGGACCATGTGATATTTCAGTTTTTCTTTATTAATAAATCTGCAAAAATGTCAACAATTCTGTGTTTTTCTGTCAATATGGGGTGCTGTGTGTAAATTAATGAGAGAAAAAAAATTAACATATGATTTTAGCAAATGGCTGCAATATAACAAAGAGTGAAAAATGTAAGGGGGTCTGAATACTTTCCGTACCCACTGTAATTATGCCTATGTCCATATTGACGGTTATGTCTTGAGCAAACAAGTTTGGGATACGTGTCAGTATCTCTGTTTTACTGTAGGTCTTGAAGTGAAAACAACCTAATATAGCCTATACCCGCTCCTGTCTGTGTCATTAATATTAATCAAACAACAACAATAACGGGAAAAGTATTTAAACTTAAAGCAGTGTTTGTATCTGTATCTTTATGTTGTATTATGTATTACTATTGTAATACATATTACAATGTAATAATTACTATATTACTACTGTAATTTGTTTACACGTTCTTATTTTATTACTGACTGTTTTCTTGATTACTTAATTAGCCTACTTAAGAACATTTTGTTATATTAAGCAATTGCTTATTGCTGTGGTTTACTTGCAAGATTTTGGTCATATTTCCCACTCTAAGCGATCATGTTATTAAAGCTAGATAGCACTGGACTAGCCTTTTTTTTTTTGCAAGATACCAAACAAGATTTATGCATTTTGTTTTATTGTCATGTGTGACTATTGTCCATCTAACACAATAATATGGTAAATGTGGCATCCTAATTAAAAATATTTTTTTAAAGCGCAAATTTCTGGAAATTACCACCACAAAGTCATGACAAAGAAAAACAAAAAAAAAAAAATAATATATATATATATATATATATATATATATATATATATATATATATATATATATATATATATATATATATATATATATATATATATATATATATATAAAATATCTTTTTTTTTTTTTTTTTTTTAATCCTGGTGGGATTTAGCTATGGGGAACTGCAAGTTTATTGATGCTTTGTTCAATATTTGAATAATTTGCTTTGCAAGTAATTTTGTGATTCTGCATTTTTATTCATAATGGTCTTAAATTTGACTTACATTTTGACAGAAACCCTGATATGACATATTCATTATATATTTTTACTGTTTTTTTACAATCAAAATGACGGATGGCCTTCAGATTTTTCTGTCACTGCTAAAAATTTCAGTAAATAATGGAACGTTTTTCGGTTAACACAGCCTTTGATGCTACCCCTAGATAAAGCAGGTTTCTTCCAATCCAGCACTGGAGACAATATCCTACAGAGTTTAACTCCAATCCTGATCAAACACACCTGAACAAATTAATCAAGGTCTTTAGGATTACTGGCAGATAAGTTTGATCAGGGTTGGAGCTAAATTCATCAGTGCGGAACTATGCAAGACCGAAACTATCAGTTTTATAACAGTATTTAGTATTGTTAAATATAATTATATATTTCTTGCAACATGAATATAGTTTTGTCAGAAGTATCTATAGGGGAAATTAGGATTGCATTTTTAACTACTCCTCTCTTGTTCAGTTTTAACCAGCTGTGCCTACCAACGTATGACTCATACGAGGAGCTCCACAAGTTGCTGAAGCTGGCTATCAGTGAGGGGAGTGAAGGCTTTGGGATGCTTTGAACATCAGTCCAGCTCTGGCAGAAACTGAGAGTCATCTCTGAACCTCTTTTTTTATGAACATCTCACCCCAGTGCACTTTACAGTGCACTGTAAATGTTGGACTTTGATCACAAGATGCCTCTGGCAGGATTCAGGAGTTATGTACATATGTATTAAAGATTGTTCTACAAAATGAAAATAAGAAAGAAAGCTAATTAGAGTTTTTTTGTTTTGTTTTTGTTTTTTTAAATATTTGCCTATCTTTCCTCTTTCCATATGTGAGTGCAGACATAATTAAATGGCCTGAGTGTCAGGATGCTTATTTTGCATTTGGCATAAATATAACTTTTTTTATGGAGCATAGTAGACTATGGGATATTGGGAATGACTGCATACCCTCTGACCCTGGGCCTTAAGTGATCAGGTAAGGTTGTGAACTTCTGTTTTAATTGTATGCTTTATTTATATGATGTATGCGTTTCCCCTGCAACTGTTCACTTGACTTTTATGAAGAAGGGACCTGAGACACTTTGTCACATACATTACCTTTAAATGTATCTTTTTTTTCCTTTTCTTTTTGCGAACAAGTTAAATTTGTTTAATGGGTATTTCATAAATCATAAAATTGCTTTTCTGATTCCCGAAACAGTTAAATGTTTGATGTTTGTTTCAGATGTCAGACAGCTGACTTGCACATTTATCAGATGTGGTCTTTGCTCTCCTCTTGAGCACCTTACTTTTTATTTTTAACATTTATTATTAATGATCATATGTAGGAAACTAGTTATGATCAATTTTAGGGTTCATTTAAATTATTATTACAAAAACTTTTTGTACTAAAAGTTCTCCTTTCTGTTATTCTGTAATTTATTGAGTAACGTCTATGCATCATACCAACTATTTCCCAAACTACAAACATTGGCTTTGCTTGTTTTATAAATAACTGATGCTGTTTATCATTTGGTTGAGTTAATGCCACTACAAAATTTAAGTGTAATAATATGGGAAAACATCATAATGCACAATGGATGACTGTTGAACATTAGTGACCTGTTTTCTACTGTATAGAGCCTGTAGCAATATTCTATGAGGTCACATGCAAATCTGGAGTGTCCTTTTGTGACCACTACAAACCATTTGCAGGGATAAAAAAATGCTAAAACATAACTACCCTAATGTTACACTGTGCTCGTGTCTTCTCTCTCTCCCTCCCTTCCTCTCTCCATCTCTCTCTTTCTCCCTCTGTCCTCTCTCTCTCTCTCGCTCTCTCTCTCTCTCATCCTCTCTCTTTCTCTCTCTCTCTTCTCATATATATATATATATATACATATACATATACATATATACATATATACATACATATATACATATATACATATATACATACAAACATATATACAGGTGCTGGTCATATAATTAGAATATCATCAAAAACTTTTATATTATATTCATTCATTACACAGAGACTGATATATTTCAAATGTTTATTTCTTTTAATTTTGATGATTATAACTGATACTGAGGAAAATCCCAAATTCAGTATCTCAGAAAATTTGAATATTGTGAAAAGGTTCAATTTTGAAGACACCTGGTGCCACACTCTAATCAGCTAATTAACTGAAAACACCTGCAAAGTCCTTTAAATGGTCTCTCAGTCTAGTTCTGTAGGCTACACAATCATGGGGAAGACTGCTGACCTGACAGTTGTCCTAAAGACGACCATTGACACCTTGCACAAGGAGGGCAAGACACAAAAGGTCATTGCAAAAGAGGCTGGCTGTTCACAGAGCTCTGTGTCCAAGCACATTAACTAGGCTGTTTGGCTGCATTAACTAGGTCAGCCGGAACCGGGAACACTTCCTATAACACCTGATGTACTCGTTACATCATAAGAAGAATGGCATCTACGCTAATGTTAGTCTCTGTTTATCCCAAGGTTTACTGCAGTCAGCCCAATCCGGGCCGTATCCAGATCAGATGGTGGACCTGCGCCTGGACATGACCAACGCATCCCTGAAGTGTCTGCAGAGAGCATGTCAATTAAACTACCCCCGTAAATGCCGCATCGACACGACATCCTCATTAAACCCATCTCCGGCATGACTACTCCAATCTTTCGAACAATCTTACGAATATCTATTTACCTAATATGACTTAAGACCTGCAATGTTGCCAGAATTATAATCATACACTGTTTGTTCGTCGGCCAGAGGAGAACTAGCACCCCGACTGAGCCTGATTTCTTCCAAGGTTTTTTTCTCCATTCTGGCCCTGAAGGAGTTTTGGTTCCTTGCCACTGTCGCCTTTGGCTTTTGTCTTGCTCAGTTGGGGACACCTGAATTTCAACTATATTACAGAGCTGCCCGCATTGACACTATATGATAATTGAAATTAGCTGGATAACATCACCGTTTTCACCAGAGCGGTTGTACAGACGAATCAAATTCTGTTGCATTATTTTCCTGTTAACACTGTAAAGCTGCTTTGAAACAATTGGACTTGTAAAAAGTGCTATATAAATAAAGGTGATTTGATTTGATTAATAGAGAGGCGAAGGGAAGGAAAAGATGTGGTAGAAAAAAGTGTACAAGCAATAGGGATAACCACACCCTGGAGAGGATTGTGAAACAAAACCCATTCAAAAATGTGGGGGAGATTCACAAAGAGTGGACTGCAGCTGGAGTCAGTGCTTCAAGAACCACTACGCACAGACGTATGCAAGACATGGGTTTCAGCTGTCGCATTCCTTGTGTCGAGCCACTCTTGAACAACAGACAGCGTCAGAAGCGGTCTCGCCTGGGCAAAAGACAAAAAGCACTGGACTGCTGCTGAGTGCTCCAAAAGTTATGTTCTCTGATAAAAGTAAATTTTGCTTTTCATTTGGAAATCAGGGTCCCAGAGTCTGGAGGAGGAGAGGCACACAATCCATGTTGCTTAAGGTCCAGTGTAAAGTTTCCACAGTCAGTGCTGGTTTGGGGTGCCATGTCATCTGCTGGTGTTGGTCCACTGTGTTTTCTGAGGTCCAAGGTCAACACAGCCGTATACCAGAAAGTTTTAGAGCACTTCATGCTTCCTGTTGCTGACCAACTTTATGGAGATGCAGATTTCATTTTCCAACAGGACTTGGCACCTGCACACAGTGCTAAAGCAACCAGTACGTGGTATTCCTGTTCTTAATTGGCCAGCAAACTCGCCTGACCTTAACCCCATAGAAAATCTATGGGGTATTGTGAAGAGGAAGCTGCGATATGCCAGATCCAACAATGCAGAAGAGCTGAATGCAACTATCAGAGCAACCTGGGCTCTCATAACACCTGAGCAGTGCCACAGACTGATCGACTCCATGTCACGCCGCATTGCTGCAGTAATTCAGGTAAAAGGAGCCCCAACTAAGTATTGAGTGCTGTACATGCTCATACTTTTCATGTTCATACTTTTCAGTTGGCCAAGATTTCTAAAAATCCTTTCTTTGTATTGGTCTTAAGTAATATTCTA